>CM056058.1:111653690-111656190 GCA_029574335.1 Rana kukunoris
GGGCTGATTTACTAAAGGCATTAGGGGTGCTGAAATTAATCGCAGCACCGATGCATCACGATTCAGCCGTCCACGATGCGGCATTGATGCTGCGACTGGCATAGTCGATTGTTGGCGATGACGTCACCCGAGCGCCATGTTCTGCCTCTCTAAAAATGGAGTTGCGCCTCTCCGAACAGAGCCAAAAGCAGCCGAAAGGAGTAAAGGGCATTAGCCTTTCCCTCTTTTCTCACCTCCCACTGACATCATCCCCAGCTGCCCGGCGTCGCTGTAATCCTGGAATACAGGTCGTGCCTCTTCCTCCACTCTGTTTACATCTATACAGAAGGGAGTCAGAGGGACACATTGCTGTGCCTAGCGCACACTGTTTTGAGGTCTGTACAATTTATTGTAATGAAATGTGCTGGGGGGTCTGCACTAAGGGGAGGTCTGCACTGAGGGGGTGTGCACTGAGGGGAGGTCTGCACTAAAGGGGGTCTGCACTGAGGGGAGGTCTGCACTTTTCTAAATTAAATAGCAAAGCAAAAAAAGGTCACACCCCAAATCACATTTTGCTTGCTTGAGGGGGTAGGGTCTGCAGTTGATGGGCGACTGCAGGTTGCTGGGGATCATCTGGGGTTGTTTAGTAATGCTCCCTAAGGGGGGAATAGTGTTTCTGGCAGGATGATCTGGGGGGAGATAGTCTGGCAGTATGGCGAAAGGTTTGGCAGTTTAATTCTGGGGCAGTGGTCTGGGGTGGTCTGGCTCCTAGTAGGAGCCAAGGTCTATCATGTGGCTCTGAGTTGTGGTCGTGGGGGAATTTCGGGTACTGTCTCACTCTGTGTGGGTTGAGTGGCGCAGCTCTACGGTGGTGTTTGGATGGTGCAAATTCTGAGTATGTCATCGGGGTGGGTGCAAGGTGGGGGAATGCACGGTAAATGTGGATGTTAATGAGGGGATGTGGGATAGGGGCAAAGGGGGGATGGGTGTGGAGTGAGGGATGGCAAATGGTGTGGGGGGATTTTGAATTGGCAGTGCTGGAGTGTTCTGTGGGGTGGTTCAGGGGGTTACTTGGGGTTATTTTGTTGGGCAAATTTTCAAAATGGATGGGTGGTGTGTTGGGTTGTAAATTGTGGGCCTGAATGTGGCTGAGGAGGGTGGTCGTCGTTTGGCTGGTGTGAAAGGGGTTGCAAGGGGTTCGGGATGGGGTGGTTAGGGGGTGAGGGCAATTTGTAAACCTGTTGTATGTTGGATGGTTTTTGGAGGTCTATGGGGTCACAAGGTGTAATTACTTGTGGCCACCCATAATATGTGATTTTCAAAAAAATTATTGGCAAAAGCATTAGTTGTTTGTTTTGAGGGAATTTCTGGGGCAAGAGCGGTCATGGGAAATTGGTAGAAGGTTCTGGAAATGGGCAAGGGAGAGGCTTTAGTTTCTGGGGGCAGTGGGGATGGGGTAATGTGTAGTGAATGGGGGGAAGTTTACAATAAATTATGGAGGGTGGGGTGGGGAGGGGATTGTAGTGTTGTAGCTGTGGTGTGGTTTGTGACCTAATGGGGGGAAAGGGTTTGGGGGGGGTAATGGGGGGTGATGTGTGTGGGTGGGGGTGTGATGGGGGGGTAAATGGATGGGTGATGGGTGTACTGGGAGGGTCTGTTCTGAGGGATTGGAGCAAAAAACAATGGGGGGGGGTGTAAAGCTGGATTGACGAGCTCTTTTTGGGGGGCAGAGTGGGGAAGGTGGGTGGCATTGTGGTTTGGAGCTTTTGTGGGGGGTCAATGGGGGGACCCCTACTGGGCGTGGTCCCGGAAGCAAGAGTCGGGTGGGGAAATGCTCAGGGGTGGGGGGTGAAAGGGATGGGTGGGGTAATGGCTAGTGAGAGTTGGTGATTGGACCATGGTTGAAAGGCATGTTACAATGGGAAAATGGGGTGGATTCCACCTTAGGGTGGTGTAGGATAATATGTGGTTGGTCGGGTGACTGGGTTGCTTCTATGGTTACCATGGAGGGGGTTTTGTTAAGTGCTGAAAGTGTGATTTGGTTGTTAAATGAGGATTGGGGGTAAGGGAGAATTGGGGTTCCAAAGTTGGATGGGGTCAAACTTGGGGTGTTTCATCGGGCAGTGGGTCAGTCAAATGAGATGGGCCTTTGGGGAAAATGGAGGTTGGCGTGGGTGTGGTGGAAAAGTTTGCCAAGGGAGAGCAGAAAACTGTGTGGGGTGTGCAATGAGGGCAGTGGGGATTGAAAATGGGTTGTGCGGGGGAGTAGGGGGGTAGGATATGGGTGAATAAATTTTTTTGAGGATTTGTGGTGAAAAATGTAATGGCCATTCCTGGAAACTGTGGTTTTTAAAATAAGGATTTGGGGGATATAAAATTTGGGTTGGGGATGGCATTCGTTTGGGGTGTGTGTCTAAATTAGGTTTTGTATGAAGGTGGGTATATGGGGGATAATATATATGGGTGGTTGTGGGGGCATATCTTATCTTGTGGTAAAATAAATAAATATATATATATATAT